>CM074608.1:1276152-1279296 GCA_037305975.1 Chrysolophus pictus
AGGAGGAGGAGGAGGGGAGGAAGGGCGGATGGAGCAGAGGGGAGCATTGATGAGAGCAAGGGAAATGCAGGCGTGGATGTGAAGGAGGAATCGATCCTTGGATGGGGGTGAATGGGGAGAGGACATCAAGGAGGACGTGGGGATGAGCACACCGCGTGTCTGTGTGCACACATGTCCAGGGAACACGCGTGTGCACAACTGAGCACGTGTGTATCCATCTGCTTGCATGTATGGCCATGCACACGCGTTGTCCATGCGCACACACACGTGTTTGCACATAGGCCCCCCCTGTGCACGCATCCATGCATCTGCATCCCCATGTCTGTGCACACGTGTGTCCATGCGTGCACATCCATGTGTCCCTATGCACTCATCTGAGCCACGTGTGGTCTATGTGTGCACATCCATGTGTCCCTATGCACTCATCTGAGCACACGTGTGTCTATGTGTGCACATCCATGTGTCCCTATGCACTCATCTGAGCACACGTGTGTCCATGCGTGCACATCCATGTGTCCCTATGCACTCATCTGAGCACACGTGTGTCCATGTGTGCACATCCATGTGTCCCTATGCACTCATCTGAGCACATGTGTGTCTATGTATGCACATCCATGTGTCCCTATGCACATGTGTGTCTATGTATGCACATCATGTGTCCCTATGCACTCATCTAGCACACGTGTGTCTATGTGTGCACATCCATGCCCCTATGCACACGTCTGTGCACACGTGTATCCCCCTACACGCATCCACGCACATCTGTGTCGCCATAAACCTGTGCACACGTGTGTCCATGCGTGCACATCCACGTCCCCATGCACACATCTGAGCACACGTGTGTCTGTGTATGCACATCCACGGCCCTTACACACACCTCTGTGCACGCGTGTGCCCACGTGCAAACATCCATGCGCACGTATGTCCGTGTGCACACACGTATGTCCAGTGCACACACATCTGTGCACGCATATGTCCATCTGTTACCCACGTCCATCCATGCACGCATACATGTTTATTCCATGTGCCACACACACATAGTCCATGTGCCCACACATCTGTGCACATTCACGTACATCCACGTGCAACACACGTTATGTCTATGTGCCACATACATGGATATCCATGTGCATACAACGCGTTTATGTGCACATACATGGACATCCATGTGCACATCCATGTGCATTTATGTGCACACACGCATCTATGCACACATTCATGTACATCCATGTGCACACACGGTGTCCATGCGCACATACATGTACATCCACGTGCACACACACGCCTATGAGCACATACATGGACATCCATGTGCACATACATGTACATCCATGTGCACACACGTGTCCATGCGCACATACATGTACACCCATGTGCACACACGTGTCCATGTGCACATACATGTACACCCATGTGCACACACGTGTCCACGTCGGTGCTCACACCCCACAGAAGTTCTCCCCCTTCCTTTTCCCTCCCCCTCCCCCCATCCTCAGCTCCCATAGGGTGAAAAAGGGGCATTAAACCCCCCAGAAGAAAGAGAAAAAGGAAAAAGGGGGGGAAGGAAAAAAGGGGGGGAAGAGGGGGAAAAAAGAGGGAAAAAAGGGGAAAAAAAAGAGGGGGAGGAAAAAGAAGGAGGAAAAGGAGAAAAAAGGGGGAAATAAGGAGAAAAAATGAGAAAAAAAGGAAGGGAAAGGAAAAAAAAGGAAAAGAAGAGGAAAAAAGAAGAAAGAAGGGGAAAAGAAGGAAAGAAAGAAGGAAAAAAGGAAAAAAGGAGGGAAGAAAAAAAGGGAAATGAAAGGGGGGGAAAGAAGGGGGGGGGGAAGAAGGGAGGGAAAGAGGGGGGGGGGGGGGAAGGAAAAAAAGTCCCTCCTCAGCCCCCTCAGAACGGAAAGGAGCCTTAAAAGAAATCACAGGAGGGGAGGTTCAGAGTTTTAATTTGTTTTTTTTATTGTTTTTCCTCCTCCAACCTAAAAAGGTTGAAAATGCCGCGCAAGGGGGGGGGGGGGGGGGGGCGTGCTTTGCATTGCGGGTGAAGATGAGGAGGGGGCTGAGCTGAGGGTTGGGGGGTGCGGGAGGGATTCCCACCCCCCTCCCCACTGCCCCCCCCCATCAATATGGCCGCTGTCCCTGGGGGGTGGGAGGGAGGAAGCGCAATTTTCAAGATATCCTTTGAAAATCTCAATTTGAGCAGCGATCAGAGGGGCGGGGGGGGGGGGAGGAGAGTTCGGGGGGGGGTTGGAGGAGGGGGGGGGGGTGGAAGTTGCGCGGAGCGGCCGCGCTTTTTAATGCCGTCCTTTTGAAAATCGCGATGGACGCAGCGAAAAGCGCGCGGAGGAAACGGCGCAGCACCGCCCCCCCCCCCCCCCTTAACCCTCCCTCCCTCCCCCCATCCCGGTGCCCCCGGAAGAGATTCCGGCTTTAAAACCACAACAACAGCAACCAGAGGGGAAGAAAAAGGAAAGGAAAAAGGAAAGCGAAGCTCCGACCGCGGCCGTAAGAAAAGATTGGGAGCAAATTGCGCGTTTTCTTCCTGCGCGGAACAGCAGCGCAGCTGTGCGGGAGAAAAGGTGGGAATTTTGGGTGCGAATCGTTAAGATTTCGGGGCAAAGTTTTGGGAATTGGGATCATTGCGATGGCCGGGAGGTGCGCGCTGGGGGGCGGAGCGCAGCGCGGAAAGGATGCGCGGATTTGAGGGCGAATCGGGGGTGGGAAAATTAAAGCGGGGGGGGAGGGAGGGGGGTCTCAGAGCCCTCGGAACTCGAGTGTGAGTGAGCGTGAGCGCAATTCTCGCGTTCTTTCGGGGTATTTGGGGGTCATGATTTATTTATTATTTTATTTTTATTTTATTTTTATTATTTTTTATTATTTTTATTATTTTTTATTATTTTTTTTTATTCTTCTAATTTTTTTTAATGGATATAAATTCCGAAAGGCGGCCGCGTTGCGCCGAGGCAAATTAAACGATCGATGTGTAATTAAGGAGATGCGCGTAATTAGAGAGATGCGCGTAATTAAGGAGATGCGCGTAATTAGGGAGAGAAGAAAAGGAAAGGATAAAAAAATAGAAGATTAAAAAAAATTAAGGAAGTTGGATTGAAAGATAAGGAATGAAAAAGGGGGGGGGGGGGAAGGAAATAAAGC
>CM074608.1:1279796-1314796 GCA_037305975.1 Chrysolophus pictus
ACTTCTTTTATTGTGTTTGTGTCTGGGGAGGAGGGGGGAGGGAGACTGGGCCGCTTTTCGCCTCTTTTCCCCCTCCCCCCCCCCCATCCCGAGCTCCTTTTCCCCCTCACACCCCCGCCTGGAGGTCAAACTGCTCCGCTGCTAAAAAAAAAAAAAAACACTTTAGGGCTCCCTGCCTCGATTTCTCCCTTTTTCTCCCCAAATCCGATCCCGAGATTTCCCTCCCGGCGAAAACAAATCCGAAACGAAAAGGCCCTTTTGAATTTTGTCCCTCTTTTTTTTGTTTTTTTTTTTTTAACCCCTCAGCACAAACGCTGGCAATTCCAACTATTTTTTCCCCTTCTCCCCCCTCTCCCCTCCTTCCTTCTTTTATTTTCCTCCCCCCGCGCATTGCGGGGATTACAGCCCCGCGAACCGCAGGCGCAAAATCCCCAAATCTCCAAATAGAAAAAAGCTCTTAATCCCCGATGTTCCGCAGCAGCTCTTCCCAAAGTCTAATTTCCCTCTATGACTAATTATTTTTATCGCCCTGCCACTCGCTCCTTTTTCTCTCTTCCCCCCACTCCCAAACTCAGCTCCGCACATTTCCCTCTCCAAACCCTTTCGCCGCGCTAAATCTACGGCCGGAAACACGGACAAAAAGAAGAAGAAGAATAGGAATAAACTGACAATCGTGACATTTATTGGTGCAAAATAAAATAAAATCAAATCAAATAAATAAAAGCCGTAACTCAGAACGGCGGCTCCGCTGAAAATGGATCCGCGCACGGCCGCGTCCCGCACCGCACCTAACGCGGCGCAGCGGCCGTAGATCATCTATTTTTTCTGCTGGGTTTGTTTGATTCGTTCCCCCCCGACCCGAATTCCTTCACACACCACAAGTTGGGAAATCGCCTTCCTATCATCGCTTCTTTGTAGTTCCAAGTTGGGTTTTTGGGTGGTGGTGTTGCTGTCGGGTTTTTGGGTTTTTTTTTTGCGGGGGAGGGGGGTTATATATATTTTTTTTTGCCGGCTCTGACAATGCGGATTTGGCACAAGGCGGATTTGGCACAGTGCGGATTTGGCACAACGCGGATTTGGGTCGAGCGCTGCTGCAACCCCGAATTTGCGCCCACTGTTGCGCGCAGAGCACCGCGCACCTCTCCCAACGCACCCAAAACCTTTTCTACCCCCACCTCACACCTCCTTTCCCCCTCCCCATCAGCCCCATTTACACCCCCACGGGTCAACAGCTTCCATACTTCGGCATTAAACTGCGCTGTAAACACATTCGGAGGCGTTTGGAACAGCGCGGTTTCCAATTTCCCATTTCAGTCCGATCCTCCTTTATTATTATTTCTTTTTATCCCCTCGCTCCATCTGGCGAGGAGCGCTTCTTTCTGTTATTTCCCCGCGAGTCCGTATCAATAACACGTGGCACTTTTCCTGCATCCCTCCCGAGCGCTGCTGGTATCGATATACGGCGCGATTTATTTCCTCCGCTTCGGTTTGGGAAAAAGAAGAGAGGGGAAAAAAAAAAAACAAAACCCAACACACACACACACACAAAAAAACCAATTCGGCGCGCATAAATCATCGCTTTTTTTTTTCCATCTCCGCGCCTTGAAATGTTTCTCGGCTCTGCTCCTTTCCGAAGGATGACAACAACGTCAGCTGGGAAACCGAAAATCAATGCCTCAAAAATTTGGGTTCGGTTCCAGGCCTCAAGGAAACGGGGAGCGAACGGCCACGGGTTGGGAGAGGGAGGGGGGGGAAGTGGTGGGGAGCGGGGGGGGCAGACGGAATCTCTCTGAAAACAATAAAAGATCCCATTTCTGTAATCATGTGGTTCCAATAAACACTCATTGTTTGCTCATAAAATGTCTTTACGACTCGAGTTGGAGGCGCAGCCTTCACACAACGCCGGGTGGTGCTGCTTGTATTTTTTTTTTTCCCCTTCCCAGCGAACAAAACGACGACAAAACCGTCTCTTCCCGTTTTATTTTCTACCCTTTCATTTCCCCTCCCGGCCCCAAACCGCCTGTTTATGTATTAAGGAAGCCGAGAAATAAGAAGAACAACACTAATAAAGCGGAGAGATGCACTTTGGCTCCGCACAGCTGCTTTGAAACCCTTCCGTCAGAGCGCAGCTCCGCTTTCGCTCCCGATAATTCCCAGCCCCGGAGGCCGACGCAGCGATTCCCCCGATTTCCCCCAAAGCAAAAGGGCAGAAAACACAGAGCGGCTCCGCGAAACTTTCGCAACCCGTCCTTATGTTTTAATTATCGTTCGCATTTCATTCCCTGCCCCCCCTCCCGCCCTCCCTTCCCTTCATTCCCTCCCCCATCCCCACCGAACTCTTTTGACGGATCGCACCGGGGCCAGAAACCACCCGAGAACTTCAGCCGCTTTCGCTAATGAACCTCTGCGAACGCCCGCTGCAAATTAAAAATCAGGGAGGCCATTTTTTTGGTGAAAGAAAGCGCCGGAATAAATATAAATAGAGAGAGAAATAAATAAAAATTCCTTTTTTAAAACCCAACGAGGCAAACAAAACAACCGAGCGAGAAACATCGCGCAGTTTTCCCCTCCTTCCCGGCTGTTCCAGCGTTGCTGCACCCCAAAATCGCCTCCAGGAAAGGAGGAAAAATTAAAGGCAGAAAATCGCCTCCCCTCCCCCACGCCTCCCTGCACGCCGGCTTCTATCGTTTATTTGTTGGCCGTCCCTATTTCCTTCTGCGTCCGTCTGTCCGGCCCTATAACGCGCACCCCATAGCGCAGCCCGGCAGCAAACCTCTGCTCGCGCCCCGCTTTATTTTCCTTATTATTAATACTAATAATTGCTATTATTTTATACATATCTATATTTTTTAAACACAGGGGAATGTCTCGAGGAAGAAAAGGAGCTGCAACCTCGAGAGGAAATGAAGTCACCGCGTTATATATCTCCTTGCACGGCAGCGGTGTATACACGGAGATAGATAAGATTAGATGATGGATGGGTAGGTGGGGAGGGAGGCGGATGGAGAGGTAGGTGGGGAGGTTAGCAGGGGAAGGGTCACCCTTTAAATCTCACGCGTTAAACCTGAATTAAAATTGCTGCAGGGGGAGAGAAAAAAAAAAAAAAAGAGGGGGAGGGAGGGGGAAATAAGGGGGAGAGAAAAGAGTGGAGAGGAAGGGGAGGGGGGGAGGAAGAAGGGGGGGGAGGGACTTCCACGCAAATAAAACCTAAAAGGCATCACGGCGTTAACTACTTCGCAGGAAAAGCGGAGCCCCTCCCGAAAGCGATGATTCTCATTCACGGAAAACGCGGAACGGGGGGTGACCCCCAAAACCGAGCCTAAAAACCGACCCCCCCACCCCACACAAACAAACACACACCGGAGAGCTCCGCGCCCCCGAACCGCGGCGTTACAGCGATGCGATCGTCCCAATTAAAAAATAAAAAAAAAGAGGAAAAGCGTCGGGATGCAAAGCGTCGCTCGTTTAATCGGCGCGCGCGCTTCGTAAATTAGGAACGCTTCGCAATTAATTAACGCGGAGAGGAGCAGGCCGAGGCCGCCGGTTCGAACTGTGGGAAGGAGGGAGGGGGGGGTTGCGGGAGGGGGGGGGGGGGGGCTATGGGAAGGGGAGGGGGGAGTTATGGGCGTGCAAGGCCGAGCCTCGTGCACGCAATTAGCAGCGCGGCTCATTAAATATGGCTCAAGCCCAGCCTTGGCCGACCCACCCGTGCTGCGCCGGGCCGCCCCTCCGCGCATGCGCTCCCCCCCTTTATTATTATTTCATACATATATATTTTTTTTAAAGGAAAACTTGTACGGCCGCATTCCCCCCCTCCACCCCACACAGATTTCCCCCCCCTCTCTCTCCCAGCGCGCCCCTCAACCCCGACCCCCCCACTTTAAATCCTTCCCCCCCCCCCCGCCCCGCACCACCGACCACCTCCCGCACCCCGACGTGACATCAGCGGCCGCGGAACCCTTTCTTCCCCCGAACGAAACGCATCTCTGCCGCCCCGCAGCAGCTCCAAGCTACACCCCTCGCCTTCCCCTCTCTCGCACCGCGATGCATCATTATCCCGAACACCCGCGCTATGGATCATTAGTTACACATTTTAACCAATAAGGGAACACTTACCAGAGGCTCCCGTCTCTCCCCCTCTCTCTCTCTCTTTCTCTCTCTCTCTTTTTTTCTGTCTCTCTCTCTCTTTTCTCTGTTCCACTGACGCCGCAGCTTCAGCTCCACGCGAAAAAAAAAATAATAATAGTAAAAAAAAAAAAAAGGAGAAAAAAAAAAAATCCAAACAGTTCTTCTGCTTGGGGAAAATGGGGGGAGATCGAGGAGGAATCTCTCTCTCTCTTTTTTTCTTTTTTTTAGAGGGGGGCTTGAGGTAAAAAAAAAAAAAAAAAAAAAGGTATTTACAACTGCTGGTGCCCCTCATCACCGCATCCTGCGAAGGAAATGCGCCGCGTTTTGCCCCTGGGGGTGGGGAATAGGAGGCGGCAACCAGACGCAGCAGTAAACTCATTAATGCCAAAATGCCCAAAGCAACCGAGAATTCCAGCCCCGAGGAGAGAGAGAGAGAAAGGGGTGGGGGGCGAGGGGGGCTGAGGGAGTTTTGCTGTTGTTTGGGTTTTTTTTCCTCTCCTCCAAAAAATGATCATCATCACGCTAATAATTAAAAGGAGGGGAGGAGGGTTGGGGGGGAGGGGGGGGGATACCATCCTACCCCTGGCACTGCTTGGACTGTTAAAGGAAAAGACTCCTGCGAAAGAGTCATAAGAGAAACCACAATAAAAAGTTCACGTTCATGGATGGAGTCCACATGACTTCCTGTGGCCAATCCAACTTGTGATTCAGTCGTAAACTTTTATTGCTCAGCTGTAAATTTTCTGCAAACAACCAGGAATGCGTTGCATTTTTGTGACGAGTGCAAATGCTCTCGTCTGTCGCCATGTTTATACAATTCCTTTTTTTTTTTTTTTTTAGATAAATATTAAGAATTATTATTTTTTATCACCCCCCCCCCCCCCCCACAACCCACCGCCTTTTTTTCCCCCTTCTTTTTTTTTTTTCCTTTTTTTTTTTTTAATTTTTTTTTCCCCCTTTCTTTTTGTCTTTTAAGCGATCGCCTCGACACCGTCGGGGAGGATTTTTATTATTAATTGTATTTATCTTATTATTTGCGTTGGGTTTTTTTTTTTTTTTTCCGCTTTAATTTGCCGCTCATTAAGCCGCTCGCTTTAATTCTCAGCGTTTGGAACTGAGGAGATTCGGCCCTCAGCGCTGAGCGTTATTCCTCTCCGTGTTGGTAATTAATAAACCGGGGGGGGGGGGGGAGGGTAATAATAGGGGAAAAACACTTGGAAGAGGGGCAGAGGAGCTAAAAAAAAAAAAGAAAAGGAAGACGGGTTTGCGAATGAAATTAATGAAGAGATGAGGATGTGTTAATGATGTTAAGCTGAATGAACACCATTTCCGAGGGGGGAGAAAATAAAAGAAAGAGAAAATGCCAATTGGGGACCGCAGCAGCCGTTGCCCCTGCGGGAGCATCAACGCTCCTTTACCCAAAGGTGCGGCCGTTGGGGACGAAACATCCACGGGCAAACACGAGCTCTGCTCCCCCCCCCCCCCAACATCCACATCCACACAACCCCCCCCACTCCCATTGACCCCCCCACCCCACAAAGCCGCCCTAAATCCCACCCCAAACTTCAGCCCGTGGTGCGGAATTGAACCCGAAACTCTTCCCAGCTCTTTTCTACCGTTCCTATCAACACCCCCCCCCCCCGCCTCCTTTTTCACCCCCCCCCCTCCTCGTTATCATTCGCTCTTGGCATCTCCTCCGGTGCCTTTTCCCGTCGCCCCAGCGCAGTTTGTGTCGTCCCCCCCCCCTCCCCTCCGCCCTTTGTTGTATCGGGGCCGCGACGCTTCAGAAAGGCGCAATTCGGGGGCCTTTCGGTTTTAGGATTTTTTTTTTTTTTTAATTTATTTCTATATAATTTATTTCAGCGAAATACGGATCCGGGAGGGGGGGAAGGAAAGGAAAAAGGGGGGGGGGGAACAACGGCATCCCCGCTCCGTGCCGAGGCCTGCGTTGGAGGCACGACGAGAACCAAACTCGTGTCCATAAGAGCGCACAGATCCGAAGCCGCAGCGCTTTCTGCTTTTCCTTACCCCGATGGGGACAAAAATTCACCCCCCCCCCCGGCCCCCCCCCCTCCCCGCTGCTAAATGTCACCGCCCCCCTCCCCTTAGGGCTGCCCATAAGGACATAAGGAAGATTTCACACGTTTTGCCGCAAACCCTTTCCTCTCCCCCCCCTCCCCAAAAATGCGCACAGTTCCCTCCGCACAATTCTTCAGGTATTTCTCATTTCTGCGCCTTCATTTATTTATAATAATAATTAAAAAAAAAATAGAGGGGGTAGGGGGGGGCGGTGGGAGTCTCCGTGCTTCTGCCATCTATTTATTTTTCTCCCCCCCCCCCCCATCTTCAGGCTGATGCGTGTCTGTCTGCCCAAACAACACAAAGGTCGCAATACAACCGGATGGAAGGGAAATTACTTTATTCACTTTACGAACCGCCAATAAATTTTATAACAGGTAGTTAAAAGTTACGAGGGGGGAAACTACGACCACAACAGCTTCCAGAACACAATGGAGACCCCATTTTCCAGCGGGCAGACAAGATAATAAATTCCATAATGGGAACAGGAGATTTTATCCTCGTAGGCAGAGCGTAACCTGTGCGCACATTTCGCTCCGGCGGCATTGAGGGCGGTTGTTTCTCTCCCGTCTATAAAATCGCCTCAATTCTCCCATTTCTTTTTTTTTTTTTGGGTCCCCTCTCCCTTTATTTATTTTTCTTGAGGGGGCGGGGGGGGGTCTCTATCCGTTGTTTTGTGCCTTCTCTCCTTCTTTTTGGTTCCCGTTCCCTTTTCCTTTGGGTCCCTTTTCCCTTTTCCTTTGGGTTCCCTTTCCCTTTTCCTTTGGGTCCCCTTTCCCTTTTCCTTTGGGTCCCCTCTCCCTTCTTTTGAGGTCCCTTTTCCCTTTGATTTGAGGTCCGATATTCTCCTGGTTATTTTCGGCACTGGGGATAAAAGAGCCCCAGGTTTGGGAGAGGGGGAAGGGGGGGGTCTAGGAGGTAAAACTGCGCCTGGAAACGGGGCAGAAGCGCCTTTTCTTCCCAGTCTGTCTCGCAAACTTTCCCCCCTCCCCTTTCTTCCTCCCCCCCCCCCTCCCACCCCTCCGCCGCCATCCGCGCAACGACAACAAAAAATTTAATGCCCGAGAAATTCGTTTGTCTCTACAAAATCATCTGTGCCCATTTTCGAGTATAAAATCTAAACGAATTTTTTCGCCTAATGGATGCATTATCGCGCGGCGGCGGCTGTGATTAGAATAATAAATTAAGGCAAAATAAGCAATCCGCTCAAACTCAGCTTTTCGAGGAATTACATATATAGATATAGATAATTTATTTTTTATTTTTTTTTCCCCCCCTTTCGCAAATCACAAATGGAGATCCGAAGGAAATTTGATTGGCTAATAAAAAGCGCGGAATAGGACGATATTTCTTACTTCAGGCGGGTGGATGAGTCTAATTTCGGTAATACCGAAGCTATGATCATTTCTGAATAAGGCACTTTGCGGAGAGCGAAATCTTCTTTCAAATTACTTCGCCCCATAAAACGGTCCCTTCCCTTTTTCCTCTTGAAATGATGGAGCGATTACAGAAATAACTGAATGTCATCTCAAGATGCGACTCTGTTGTGTCGACTCCAGCACATAAACATTTCCCCCCCCACCCCTCCCTTCCCCAAAACGAAGTGAGGCGGCTGCAGTCCCGATCGTTTAACTGCAGACCCTTCGGAGAGATAAATGTCATCGCCGAGCGATGTTCGTTCCGATGGAACGGCTCCGATTTGGCGGATTTAAATGTGATGGATGGAGTGCGGGTGCAGCTCCTTCTTCTTCTTCTTTTTTTAATTATTATTTTTATTTGGTTTTTAAGCACTTTGATAAGTTCCCTCTCTCCCTCCTCACCTCCCCACTCCTTTTCCTTTCGTTGGGAGCGATGCGGATGTTTTCTACGCCTATACTTTATCACAATTTTTAAACGTATATGCACGTATATAACGCAGAAAAAAAAAATATATATATATTTATATATAAATTTTATTGATTATCACCCATCGTATGACTGAGGGGAAAAAAATCCGGGCTGTAAATGCGGGATAAATCTCCCCAGCGATGAAATCCCTCTCAGACTAAAGCATTCCGTTGGACGACTGACACAACCGCGTACTTTACGCGCCCGCCCCCGCCGTAGAAAAGTCCAGAATAAACCTGAGTGCGTTTTTTACGCCTTTCTTGGGAGTTAAACACTCGTTAACGAGTCTCTCCAACGGAGGGAGATATTCGTGTGTTGGTATTTGGTGCTGCTGGGGAACGTCGTGTCCCCCCCCCCCCGGCCGCCGCCGCTGCTCACACGCGCTCCTACGGCGTTGCACACTCATCCTATAGTGTTGCACACCCACCCCAGTGGGATCCGACCCCACTGATGCGGATCTCGCTACATTTCCCCCCTATTCACCCCCTGCCCCATTCGCACTGGCATTACTGAGGCGGAGGGGTGGTGGTAGGGGGGGGATCTATGCTGCATCCCATAGAAACAAGAGGGGAAAAGGGGAGAAAAGGGGGGACACCCACCCGTGTCCCTTTTCCCCGCGTGCCCCACAGCTCAGCTCGTTCTCCCGTGGCAGAGCTCAGCAATTCCAGGCACGGCGGCATTTCAATCCTTTAAGCTCGGTGGGGTTTGGGTTAAGAATGTCTGAACCCACAGACGATCTTCCAGACGGAGCTGAAAGCATCGGGAGCCCCCCGAGCTCCCTTATCTGCGGGATCTGCGTAAACATCCCGTCTGCTTCTGCATCTCTGGGCTCCGTGGGATGGAGCCCATTTATCAACAGAGAGAAAGAAAGAAAGAGGGAGGGGGGGGGGAGAAAAAAAAAAAAAGCAAATAGACCCGTGGTTTTTTGTTTTTTTTTTTTTTTTTTACAGATCAATAGAGCACTTTCGGCCAAGTGAAAGAGGGAATCCTAAAGTTCACCTTCCAACCGAGAACCCACTGAGAAACCTGGAAGCGTCACCGCCGCGTTTTGCTGCGAAGAAACCAACAAAAAATAAAAAATAGCGGTGATAATAGCGATCATAATAGCAGAAATAATAATAGCAGCAAACACGGTGATAACAACAGTGGTAGCAGCGAAGTGAAGGAGCTGGGAAAGGTCTCCGTGTTAAGGAGGTGCAGCTTTGGAGGGGGGGTGGGGGGGGGGAAGGTTTGCAGCGGGGGAAATAAAGAAAGAAGGGAAGAAAGCGCTTTTTTTTCGCCAACTGCTCGTGATTTCCTTGGCTTTTCGTCACTTTTTCCTATAGGGAAAGGAGTCGGGGCGAAACCCCGGAGCTTTTTGGAGGCACCGAATGTCGCTGCGGTCCCCATTGACCGCTCCCGGTTGAGGGCAGAGCTGCGTCCCATTGTCACCGCCGGGCACGGGGGGGGGGGGGGGGGATTGGAAGGGGGGGGTGGTTAAGTAAGGGGGGGTTTGGGGGTCGGAGAAGGCGACAGCCGCACCTCCGCACCCCAACGGCGGGGCTGCCAATAAAACCCACCCCAATATCCGCGCGATTCCCTTTTTACCCCATTCCTCTCCCCCCCACACACCTCGAAAAATAAAAAGAAATAAAAGAAATAAAGAGAATAAAATCCTTTTCTCGCAGCAAAAGAAAACGAAGCGCCGTCGGAGCGATTGAAGCGTTTTGATGATCTTTTATTATTATTTTTTAATTGTTTTTTTTTTTTAAGCTTGGTCGGCGCGATTTGAGGATACCGGAGAGTTGGGGGATAGGGAGATAAATGGGGGGGGGGAAGGAGGGGGTCCGACCCCCAAACCTCCCCATGCAGGCGGCAGAGCTCAAATCAACACACAGCACGGCGGGCAGCGCGATCCTTTTAAAACCCTTTATTATTCTCATTATCATCATCATTATTATCATTATTATTTACGCAATGTCTCACGTATACGATACAAATCCACGGTGTCCAGAAATGGGATTATTATTATTATTAATATTTTTTTTAATTATTTTTTTTATTATTATTATCATTTTTTTATGTATTTTTTTGTTTGTTTGTTTTCTGGCTGGAATTGCTACATTCAGAGGTGGCACACGCAGAACGATGCTTTTACATAAAACAAAGGACGATTTTCTCTCCCTTTTTTTTTTTTTTTCTTTTTTTTTTCTTTTTTTTTTTTTGCTTGTTCGTTTCGAGCATTAACAGATAAGTCAAGACAAATAGATAACTATACATTCAGTGCAATTTAGTCCTACACTACTTTATAAGCACAAGAAAAAAAGAATACAATGCTGTGCGTTCTCATCTAGGCAGTTTCAGTTGTTGGGATTTTTTATTTTTTAATTTTTTTTTAATGATTTTTTTTGTCTTTTTTTTTTGTTCTTTTTTTTTTTTTTTTTTTTTTAATCATCATCTCGAGAAAATAAGCAGCAACAAACGACAATAAAACCGCATTACAAATACTTCCAAAGCATGACTCCTTCTATAGGTAGTGATAAAGTACAATACAAGGTTGGTTGGTTTATTATTATTATTAATATTATTATTATTTTATGATTATGTTATGCTACTTAGTAGCTTGCATCAGGGCAGAAACACGGCTCTCTCTCTTAAATAAATTCGGAGCGAGTGAAATTTAGGATACGTCAGCCCCTTTGTTGATATTAGCTCTGATAATTATTGCAGGTTTTCCCTTTAGGTAGTACATGAAGAATTTCGAGTGCTCACACAGCCAAAGGACAAACAGCGCCTGTGGGGATCGGGGTGGGGTGAAATGGAGGGGGGGGAAGGGGGCGAAATTCGGCCTATTGAATCCTAAGGAGAAAAATAATACAGGCGTTTGCTACACTCAGCCCTATGGGAACCCAATGGGAACACAATGGGAACGCTATGGGAACCCAATGGGAACACAATGGGGATCCAATAGGAACTCTATGGGTACGCAATGGGAACCCGATGGGAACAGGATGGGAACCCAAAGGGAACCCGATGGGAACAGGATGGGAACCCATTGGGAACCCGATGGGAACCCATTGGGAACACGATGGGAACACGATGAGAACCCAATGGGAAAGCAATGGGAACCCAATGGGAGCACATTGGGACCCCAATAGGAACTCTATAGGTTCGCAATGGGAACCCAACGGGAACCCAATGGGAACCCAATGGGAACTCAATGGGAAAGCAATGGGAAAGCAATGGGAAAGAGGTGCGGGCGCTGCCAGGTGGGCTCCGAACCCCCCCTTATCTCGCCTTCAATAGGTGATAAACGGCTTTTAGGAACGGCCATCGGCCCCCCATAGACGGCTACAACTCCGACACCCCCCCGGGGTCATTCGCGAGAGGCAAAACCAAGCGGAAAAAGGCAAAGTCAAAGCTGTTCAAATAAATACATTTTGTGCAGCCGGGGACGCGCTGCGGCCTTTGGCTTGGGAAGGTGGGGGGGGGGGTCGGGTTTTGCTCACCCCCTCCCCGTACACCGTCGCTGCACTGAAGCCAAGTATGCATTTATGGAGCTAAAAACGCCGCTATTAAATAGGAAAGCAAAACAAAAACTGGAAGGGGAAAAAAAAAAAAAAAGAAAAAGAGGGGAGGGGGGGGGGAAAAAAGTAGGGGAAGTTTCTATGACAATAAAAAAGGCTACAACTGTTTGACAGGTAGTTACTGCTGTGTGAGCCTCTCCATTCTATACTCTATAAAAGCAAATGACCGTCGTAAACATCTCGATTTATCATCTGCCATAAAACGAGACTTCAAGGGGCTGAGAACTCAGTCCTTGCTTTCTTCTTTTTCCTCCTCTTCTTTTTCCTCTTCCTCATTCCCTTCTTCTTCCGTTTTCTCCTCGTCTCTGGCTCCCGGCAGCTTATCTTTGTTGTTTTCTTTTTTCCATTTCATCCTCCTGTTTTGGAACCAGATCTTCACTTGTCTCTCGGTCAGTCCCAGGGCGTGAGAGACCTCAATCCGTCTCTTCCTTGTCAAATACGGGTTGAAGAGGAACTCCTTTTCTAACTCCAGGGTCTGGTACCGGCTGTAAGTTTGTCTGCCGCTGCGTCTTCCGGGAGCTGTAGGGCACAAACAGAAATAACTTCGTGGCTCTCCCCCCCCACCACCCCCCTTTCTCAGCTGCCTCTCCCTTTCCCCTTCATTTTCCTAAGGAAACCTCTGCTCCCTCCCCCCTAAAAAAAAAAAAAAGGAGACCCCCCCCCTCCCCACCTCCGAGCCCTTTGTGCGGCGGAGGCACCCAGAGAAAAGTCGGTGGGTGATGGGGAGGTGGGGGGGGGGGGGGGGGGGAGGAAAGAGGGGGGTAGAGATGGGATCGCTGCTGTGTGGGTGCTGGGATGGATGGGGCTGTGCCTCCTCCTGTTTGGGGTGCGGGGAGGGGGGGGGGTGGGGGGCATTTTGCTCTGCTGGGTGGCTGTAAGGATGGGGCTGTCAAACTCATTGACAAAAGAGACGTTGCCCGTTTTCCCCAAAAGGTGATTTGTGATTTCTGTTCTGCGGGGCGAGGCGTGCTGGGCAGCTCGATTTCAAATAATAATAATTATAATTATAATAATTATTATTATTATTAATAAGATCTTTCTTTTTCCTATGAAAGATGCTTTGTTCCTCCTGAAAACCCTCCCAACCTCGCTCCTTCTCCTGCCTTTCTTTTGCTTTCCTTTCTTCCCCTCTTTCCCTATTTTATCCCCCCTCTTTCCCTATTTTATCCCCCAAATTCCCAGCCCTGCTTTCCTTTCCCCAATGCTGCTCCCGTAGCAGAGGCTCGGGGTGCTGCTGGTCGCTCCTATGGACCCCCCCCGAGCTTTGGGCTTTGCGATAAATCCCCTCTCCCCGTCCTCTTGGTTACTCGTGCGTCCATCAGGCGCGCACCAACAGACAGATATCCCTGTGCAAACACCGAGATTGCCTTTAAAACAACTCGTTTGCAACCAAGAGCCAAAAAGAAAGGAGGAGGACGGAGGTTCGTGCAGCTGAGCCCCAGCATTTCCTTTCGCACAGCCTTTCCTTCAGCAGAAAAAAAAAAAGAAACAACAACGTTTGCTAAAAAATATAGCGATGCTACGGCTGGAAATGATTGCATCCTTGAGACTACCCCTAGGTCAAAGCTCAGATAAATAACATGTTTTCCTCCCCAGCCTCTCTGGGCCACATCCTCTCGGAGTTCCTCTCTAATTCTTTCCTTTAAAGAAATACAAGCATACACTTATTATTAATAATAATAATTTTTTTTTTGCAAGGGTTTGGGGGCTAGGAGGGGGAAAAAAACTTTGGCGCTCTGAATTGTCCTTAAAAATTAACACTAACCTTCACATGGTTTGAATTAAAGCAGGCTTCGAGACAGCCTTGGTCCCTTCGGTGGGGGAAAACTTGCACTTTGAAGTATTTCGCTCTCTGTGCAATTATCCGGGCTTCACATGAGCGAACTTCCATTCAGCCCAAATTATTTGGAACCCCCCCACCTCCCCCCCCACGCCCCCACGCCCCCCCCCAACCCCCCTTCTTTAATTCTTTTTTAACCCAGGACGTTACGATGCTCTCCTCCACCCCACCCCGTAGCCCTGAGCTAAGTTTTCCCTTCCTGCTTAAAACTTTTATCCCCGGGCTTTAAGAAACAGATGTAAAGTATTAGCAATACTCATACAAGTTCCCACCTCTCAGGCTTCGTCTCCAAGCGGTTATGAAAGGCGATATGACATTTTAAAGAGCAGTGCATTATCAACATGCAAATAACCTCGTGGGAGCTGTATCTTATTGCCTATCCTCAAGGCAAAGCAATAAAAGAAAAGAACCCCAAGTTTTACTCGGTGGTGATTTAAACCTTTTGCAGGGAATCACCTTTGCTGGCTTTCCAGCAACTGCTGCCTCGTTTGCTTTCAAAGGTCTCCCTAAAAAGAAGCAACGTTAAGCACAGAACTGCCCATCCCTTCGATATTTTTCCCTCTTCTATTTATTTCTAGCGATGTATATATATGTATGCGTGCGTGTGGAGATGCCATAGACACATGTTTGTGGCTGTCGATGCATACATATATATACAGACAGACAGACGGAGGGAGAGGGGAGGGAGGGAGAGGGGGGAGAGAAAGAGAGGAATAAAAGCAAGGAAAACATTTAAGGAGGAGGAAAAAAAGGTCCTAACCGTGAGGTCTCATCCATGGGAACATGAGACTGGGAGACGAATTTTGATTTAAATGCCCTTGTCCCTCGCTAGAGTTACTGTTGGAAGACGATTTACAGTCAGGATATTGTACAACAGTCGTCTCTTGCTGAGCACCATAAAGCGATTGCCTCGGCAGAGCTTCATATCCATAGAATTTAGAAGCGTCTCCGTGACACGCCAAGGCGCACGGGTTTTGCTGGTATCCAGAGTTGGAGATGCTGGAGGTTCCGTGATGAAAAAAACTCTTGGACGTGATGTGATGGGTGCTGGGAAGGGTGGGAGCTGTGGTGCCCGGACCGTAAACGAGAGCATGGCTCCTGCTAACACTTTGTGGAAATCTGCAGTCGTAGTAAGTTGGTTCCAGCGATTCGCCGCCTTTGTACTTGGAAAAGAGAGGATTTACAAAGTAGGAACTCATGACCCTCGCATGCAAAAAGGAGGAAGAAAAAAAAAAAACAAAAAAAAAAACAAAAAAAAAAAAAAGGAAAAAAAGACGGCTTTAATTCTGGCTGAGTGCTGACGGTTCCCCGGACTGGTTTTTTTTTTTTTTTTTTTTTTTTTTTCTCTCTCTCTTTTTCCAGTCCGGGTTTTTTTTTTTTTTTTTTTGGTTGTCTTTTTTTTTTTTTTTAATATATATAAAAAGTGACGCTTTTTTTTTTGTTTTTTTTGTTTTTTTTTTTGTTTTTTTTGTTTAAAAAAAAAAAAAAAAAAGAAGGCGATCTCTCAAAGGCGTTGCATGGTGCCTCTGTGTGTGCCCGCACGGTGCGTTCCGGTGCTCTTGACTTCTCTTGTAATCTGTCGGTAGGTAGAGCTCTCTCTCTCAATTTCTCTGTAACTCTGCTCCTTCCCTTTAACACCACAGGCAAATTCCTCAAAATCCCGGTGGTGTGGCTTTTTTTTTTTTTTTTTTTTTTCCCTTCTTTCCTCCTCTCTCTCTCTCTCTCTCTCCCCCCCAACCCCCCCCCCCCCCCCTTTCTCTCTCACACGCGATATGTACACATCACTCCGCCACACTGAGACAGGCTGCGAGGGGGAATGACAGCGATTTGGGGGCTCTGGGTGGTGGTGGAGGGGGGGGTGCGGGGGGGGGGGAAGGGGTGAAGGAAAGGTGGTGCGAGCCGAGTGGGGGGGGGGCACGCTTAGAGCCCTCCTTCTGGAGGGTGGGGGGCACGCACCCTAATGACTGGAGGAGGGTGAGGAAAGGTGCGCATTGATATCCACCCCCCTCACCCCCCTTTTCCTCAAACCCATCCCCCCCCCTCGACCCCCCCCCCCGTATTTTTTTTTAATATATTTTTTTCTTTTTCTTTTTTTTTTCTTCTTTTTTTTTTTTTTTCCCAGCAGCAGCCTCTTCACTGATGGCAGCAAATGAATGCGCTGGGAGGTCAGCCTAGGTAACCTCAACAGGTAAAGGGAGCCCATCGCCGCCCCCCCCCGCCCCCCCCCCCCACACACACACCCCACCCCGCCCTCCCCATCACCCCCATCCCATCCCCAAATGAAGAATAAAATGGGGGTCAGCTCCTAGCAGAGCTCTGCCCCCCCCCTCCACCGTGGGTACCCCCGCCTGTAAGGAGCCTATACGGGCCTGGGGGGGAGGGGGATCAGGGGGGGCTCCTTGTGGCGGCGTTGTTGTCATTGTGTGGGATTTCAGGGGGGGGTTGAAGCTGAGGGGGGGGGGTCCCTCTGCGTGGCTGCTCCCAATAGGAGGGGTGAAAGGATGGGGGGGAAGTGGGGATGCGGAGGGGCTGCGCCCACCTTTCCTCCATCCTTCGGTTTTTATATGTATTTTTACGATGATTTCTCCCCCCCCCTTCCCTTCCCCCCCATTTTTGGTGGGGGTGCGCGCGTGTTGTTGTTATTGTGGCGGCGGTTGGCAGATCGGAATCAAACAAGCAAACAAAAGCAAAGAGGCAGCGAGAGGGCGAGGGACGCTTCTCCTTATTGATTGGCTGCTTCGTGCTGCCCTTCCTTCCAGAAAATAAAGGCACAACATTGCGGCAGTTATTTTTTATTATTATTATTATTATTAATTTTTATTATTTATTCCCCCTCCTTCCTTCCTTTCGAAACCCAACGGCTGGGAATAACAGGGAAGCTCCATCCGAGGGAATGAAGTAAATCCGGAGCTCAGACAGAGAGCGACTTCGGGTGAAAGAGAGGAGAAGTGAGGCAGGGAATGCTGAGCTCCTTTTGTGCGTTTGCCATCGGGCTTCGCCTGTAGAAAAGAACCCCAAAAATGCCCGTCGACATTTTTGGTTCCCCGTAGTGATTTATTTATTCATTTATTTATTTTTTTTGGGGGGGGTGTTGTGTTTTGTTTCTGCGTTCCGTTGTTGGCAGTGCCCCTCTCCCCCACTTTTTTCTTTTTTTTTGCACCGCGTTGTCTGGCTTTGGAAGCTTCTTTTTTTTACGATCTCACGAAGGAATTCGGCTCATTAAAAAAAAAAAAAAAGAAAGAAAATTTACCTCCAACCATCGGGATTCGCCTTAATTTCTCGAGGTGGGGTCGGTGGGGGGACGAAGGGGGAGGGGACAGTTTGCAAAGGAGAATCCTGAGCCGCCAAAAAGCATCCACCCCACTCGTGTCCGTGGCACCGCGCTGCTATCAGTGCTCCCCTCTACAAACCTTCAACGTTTTCCTCACGTCCTTCCAACCCCAAATCAGCAGCCTCATCATTTTGGGTCCTGTGTTGGAGGGGGAGGATGTGTGTATGGGGGGGGGGGTGGGAGGTGGGGGGGTGAATCTGACCGATTATTCCGGGCGCCGAGGCAAAACGCATCGCCTCGGAGATGGTTTTTAGGTGCTTTTCTTCCCAGCAAAGGTCATTTCCTCCGCGTTTTTCTCCTTTCGAGCGGCCCGAACCCCTGTTGAGATGGGAGCCGGATGGGTGCAGACCCCCCCCGTCCCCATTTGGGGAAGAGGGGCAGCAGCCGCCGCTCCATCTTTATGAGGTTTTCGGAACCAGAGGTGCTTTTCTGCTTCCAGAAGGGGTCCGTGGGTCGGGGTTGTGCCCCCCACCCCCATTCCCCCCCCCATTCAGTGAACAAACAATGAGCGGTGCAGCACAACGGTGGGTTTGTTGGTTTTTTTTTTTTTCTTTTTTCTTTTTCCCACCTCCTGTTGTGGAAATATTCACCAAAATCGAGTCTGCGTTCGCTGAGAGGAAATGCTCTCCATCCCCGAACGCTCCCAAGGACGGCACAATGACCACGTTCATTTCGCCAGAACTCACCCACCTCCACCCCCACCCCCACCCCCCCCCCTTCCAGGTCCCCCGTTCCCAACGGAGAGACCGAGGCTCCTTAATTAACAGCTAATAGCTAATAGCCGAGGTAACCGTTTTCCTCCTCTAATCGATAGCATCTCTATTTTAAAACCCCTCTGCCTGCCCATGCGATAAGCGCAGCGAATAAAAAGGACGGAGAGCAAAAGGAAGGGGGATGTGGGGGGGGGGGAAGGAAGAAAGAAGTTGTCCGATTTGGGCACTTTGGGGTTGAAATGGGGAAGAAACGGCGCATCTTTTCAGTCCTTTATCCCCAAACTCAGCCAGCAAAGGTGCGTTACAGCAGCCGGGATCACACCTAGGCTGGGAAATAGATGTTCGCCTTCAGTGTCTGTGAAAGAAAGGACCCACCCCCCCACCCCCCCCACCCTTTCTTCCCCCCCCACCCAGACCGCACGAAATAAGACGTATGCGATTGCCTACTCATTTAAGGGAAATATCTTGACATTTAGTGTCTTGGGAAAGTGCTGCTCTTTGTCTCTACTGTTTTGGCTGCGTTAGGATGTGAGGATGGGTGTGGGGTAATGCCTTGCGGGTGCGTGAGCGGTGCGGGGGGGGGGTGGGGACCGTGTCGGACTTTTCGGTATTCCATTGTATACATCGGAGTTTATTTTATCCCCCCCGCACCCCCCCTCCCGCCCCTTCTCCCTGCCCTGACCTTCACTGCGAGATGTCATTCGCTCCCTCCCCACCCCAAAAAGGAAGAGGCTTTGGGGGAGATACGTGATGTGCGTCAATAAAGGAGACAAGGGGGGGGTGGGGGGGGGGGAAATACAGGGCAGAAAAAAAAAAAAAAAAAGAACCACCGAGCTTGGAATAGGCAATTTCACCGCGAGCATTTTATGCGCTCCCTGCGCCGTCAGATGTCAGCCCTGAGCTCCGCGTTAAGGAATATAAATAAGGAAAGGGAGGGAGAAATAAAGAGGCTTGGGGGGACTGAATGTGGAAAAAAGGGGGGGAAAGGGAGAGGGCAGAAGGGAGAAAGGGGGGGGGATACAAGGAGGGGAGGAAAAAAAAAAATGGGAAGGGGAAAATGAGCTGTTGGGGTGTTTGAGCGCGATGCGGGTGAAGTCGAGCAGCTCGGTGTCGTCCCCCCCCTCAGCCCCCCACACAGACAGACAGACAGACGTGCATCCATCACAACCCCTCGGCTCGGATCCCGCGCGGAGCCGCTCCGCGGGTGCGGGAATGGCGCGGCTGGGGGGCGCTCCGCGGTGCGCACG
The DNA here is from genome assembly GCA_037305975.1 of Chrysolophus pictus. Lineage (NCBI taxonomy): Eukaryota > Metazoa > Chordata > Aves > Galliformes > Phasianidae > Chrysolophus > Chrysolophus pictus. The sequence continues at coordinate 1,298,588 of CM074608.1, forward strand.
GTTCCGCGCTAACATTGGGCAACAGCGCCATCTCGCGGCCGCGCCCCGACGCAGCGCCCCGGATTTGGAGAGGGGGGATTAAAGGGAAAAAAAAAGGGGGGCGGGGGGGGGGGGTCCGGAGACCCCCCTCTGTTGACGGCGCTGCGTTTTATCCCCCGTACCCCCATCTCATTCACGGAGGGGCAACGCGGACCGTTCTGCATTGCGCTGCGGTGGCGAATTGCCCTGTAGAAAAAGCGGGTAGGATTTTGAAGGGGGGGGGAAGCACATATTTCCTTCTTTTCTTTCCTTTTCCTTCTTCCTCCCTCCCCCCCCCCAACCCTACCGTTTACACTCATTAAAAAAGAAAGAAAAAAAAAGCACAAATGTGTGTGGGCACGCATGCAGAGCCCAACAAACCCACCAGATGTGCCACCCCCTCCCGCTCCCCTCGCTGCCTCAACCCCCCCCGCACCACCCCACCCCCCCCCTCCCGCTATTATCAGTCCGGGCTCGGGATGGAGGGGGGGGGGGTTTATTTTATTTTTTTACCTCCTCTCGTCCGAGGGGGTCTGTTGTTTGTAGCTTGTAGACAAAACATTCCAATAATCCGGTTTCAAGAGAAGAGCACCCACCTTATTTAAACCATAAAGCAATTAAAGCCAGGACGTCTAGCCAGATCTAGGGTCCTGTTTTGTTCGCCCCTATTCAGCCCCGCATAGCAGGGAGGACAAACAGAGCTGTAAAAGCGGCATTTTTTTGGCTGCGGAAATGTACCTATGGACAGCTGGAGGGTCCCGTCGGGTTTTGTGACCCATCACAAAAGGGCGCATCCCGACCCGGCACGCACCAAACCGCGCACGCACGCGGAGAACCGCACAGACGCGCATCTGCGCCAAACATCCGCGCCGAGATCCGCATCGGCCATCAGCGCATCCTTCCCTCCCCCCCCCTGTAGAAAGCAGAGCTCTCCTTCTCCCACCCTCCCCTACCCCCCCCCATGACTCCCACTCCCCACAATGGCCGCGTATTCTTGCCTACCCCCCCCCCTCCGAACGCCGAAATCGAAAGCGCTGGGCCCCGAAATCGCCGCGTTCTGACCGAAAATCGCAGCGTTTTGACGGAAAATCGCAACGTTCGGCCCCAAATCGAGGCGTTTGGGTAGAAATCAGAGCTTTTTAATTATCACTGTCGTATAGAAATGGGTGAATTTCGACAGAAAACGCCGCATTTTCGCACATCCCGAGCATTTAGATTTTCCCACTCCCGGGGAAAGCACGCAGCGTGCGCCGTTCGCTCGGTTTTTTACCATTTTATTATTATTTTTTCTCTCTGTATAATTCTCGTCTTCTTTTTGAGCAGTAGCCGGGGGGGGTGTTGGACTGGGGGGGGGTGTGTGGGGGGTGTTTTTACCTCGCTTGGAGGAGGCGAGGGCTGCGGTGGAGGAGAAATTCAATGGCTGCGCCAATTCCCAGCAGCGCCAAATGGCATTTATAACTGGTGCAGCCCCGCACGGGGGTGAGGAGAGCGGGGGCCTTGCACATGAACTAAAACGGCGGCACGATTTTAACCCAACCCAACCCACCACCACAAAAGAAAGCCCCGGTGCAGACAAAGGGGCTTCTCCTGCTCTGCCCTAATGGGACCGGGGCTGAGCGGAGGCTGCGGCGAAGAGAAAGGGAAGGGGGGGGGGGGGAGATGGGGGAAAGAAGAGGGGGGGGGGGGAAGACTGCAGGAGATGGGATCCGTTTGAATGAACCAAAATGAACTTCCATACATCACGGCTTTTCAACATCGCTAAACGTTCCTGACAAGCCCCTCCAGAGAGCCGGCTCCGAAAGTGCCTCCAAAGTCCCGTCCGAGCGATGATTGGGATTTTCTCTTTAATTAATAACGAGAAAGCCGGGCGATTTCTCCCCTGCTCGCCAAGAGGAGGTGGGCGAGCTGCTCGAACCTGCGGATCTCCTCCTTTATCCGAACCGGGATGAAGGCAGGCAGGGAAGCAGGGTAGGGTAGAAATAACAATAATAACCATCATGATAGCCGTATTAAAAAAAATAATAATAATAAAAATAAAAAATGATTGACACGAGGCCGAGAGATCCCCCCCCAACCCCCCCCCCTCCTCCTCCATCATGTTCTCTTCTTTTTTTTTTTTTTCTCCTTTTGGACCATAAATCTGCCCTCCGCTAAAATGTTTTCCGACCTGACCACTCCACTGCGCTCCTGAAGGTTTTCCGAACAGAGCCCGAACAAAACCGGGATTGTAAACGGGCTCCGAACGTCCCCCTTTCCGGGGATGTCCCCCTCTCCGCACCGCTCAGCGCTGTCCCCAAACGGCGACAAAAATAAAAGGCAATGAAGAGGGGGATTCGGCTGTGGGGGTTGGGGATGGGGGGGGTGTCCCGTCTATAACGCGCTGCTACAAATCAGGGCCGGGAGAAGGGACTCCAACGGGAAGAAATATGAAAGAGCGATATTTGATGAGATCGGCAGAAGTAATCGCTTCCAGATTTCTTCTTTTATTATTATTATTATTATTATTATTATTATTATTTCAGAGGAACCGGGACGAGGGCGACAAGCGTATCTCGCTGCCCCGATCTGCTTTTGATTAGGAAGATTAAAACGCCGCTCCACTCATTTCATTAAAGAAAGGGACCCATAACAAGTTTTTATGATTAAACATCCCTCGCTGCTCGTTTTTTATCCAACCTCCCGACTCTCTTTCCTCGTTCAACCTCTCGAAAAGCGCCCGCAGCCGCGCTCGGATCCCGGGGGCTCCGCAGTTTTTTTTCCCTCCCCCCGCAGCTCCGTTTTCACCATCCCGCACCCGACAGCTTTTGATTCCCCCACATCTCCTCCTTTTATTCCATCTTCTATTTTATTTCTTTAAATTCTCCTTCCCGCAGAGGGCCGAGGAGGGGGGGGAGGGGGAGGGGGGGGGGGGGGGACACGACTCTGCTTTTTTTCTTTTTTTTTTCTTCACCCGGAATTTTCACGCTGCCGCATCGCCACCACTCGTTTATTTATCCCTCTATTTCTTCACCCCCCTTCTTCCTTCGCCCCCTCCCCATCACTTCTTTACCCCCCTATTAATTTATCTCCCTTCTCATTTACCCCCTAACAATGTACCCTCCTAACAACGTACCCTTATTAATGCACCTCCTATCAATGTACCCTTATCAACGTACCCCCTATCAACCCATCCCCTATCAACCCATCCCCTATCAACCCATCCCCTATCAACCCATCCCCTATCAACCCATCCCCTATCAATCCAGCCCCATCAATGTACCCCCTATTAACGTACCCCCTATCAATCCACCCTTATCACCCTATCAATGTACCCCTATCAATCTACCCCCACCCACACACCCCCGATTACTGCACCCCTCCTGGCTCTCTCTTCCCTTTCCCCCCCCCCCAGCCCTTCTATCCCATTACTATCATCATTATTACGGATAGAGCTCTGCTTGATTTCATCCCTTCTCCTTTTCCCCCTTCGCCCTGCAGCACTTCCCCACCTTTTGCCAAACACGCATCTCTATGGCACATCTCCCCCCCGAGCGGACGGCAGCTGCCAGCTCCTCTCATCCAGCACCCACATTTCCCCCCAACCCCCCCCCCCCCAACACACACACACACACTCCTTTTTTTTTTTTTTTCCCTTAACATATCCTTCGATTGCCCCGGGGGCCATAAATTAGTACAATTCATTATCCCCATCTAAAAATGGATGGCACGGAGAACCCTTACCTCAGCGCCTTTTATTATGGGGCTGTGAAATAGGGCGGTGCGGGGGGAAGGAAGCACCGAACCCCCCCACTCCCCTCCTCGCGTGTCCGCCCCACGGAAAGAAAAACCATCTCCATACCGAGATCGATTCTATTTTGGTTTTTTTTTGTCCTTTTTCTTTCTTTTTTTTTTTTTTCTTCCCCCCCCCCTTTTATTTTTCCATCCCTCCCCCCTCCCCCCCCCTCCTTTATCCAACCCCACCACCCCCCCCATTTTCAACCCCGCCACGTTCGGTATATTTACAGAGCTGCTCTACAATAGCGAACATAACAATATTACAGAACGGTTCTGAGACGAGAATGAAAATACACAAATGGGTACAGCAGAAACGTTCACCACCGTGACAGGACATCATGGAGCCGCATTTCCCTCCTCTCTCTTTTCTTTCTGTTTCCTCTTTTCTTTTTTTTTTTTTTTCTTTTTTGTACAAAATATTCGCTTCGCGGGATTACGAAATAAAAAATACCGCATCCGTTTAACTTAGGAAATAAAATACTAAAAAAAAAAAAACACAAAATTAATTATAATAATAAATTCAAGTACTTCTCGTGGTTGTGTTCTGAGGACACACACACAAAAAAAAAAAATAGGAAGGGGGGGGGGGGGGGGAGAAGAAAGGAAGAGAAAAACAGCCCCCCCCACACAACATCTTTCTCCTTTATTCAGTTGCGTGTTAGAAAAGCCTCGAGTCCCCAAACTGCGTTTGCTTCTACCGCTAAAATCCATCCGCACATCCAACGTCAGAAAACACTTCAGCCCCCCAAAAAAACAGCCTTTTTTTTTTTTGCCTTTTTTTTTGCCTTCTTTTTCTTTTCTTTTTCCTTTTTTTTCTCCTTTCTTTCTTTTTTTTTTCCTTTTTTTTTTCTTTTTTTTTTTCTTTTTTTTTTTCTTTTTTTTTGTTTTCCGCCCTCGTTTTTCTCCTCTCCCAACTTTCATTGCTGTTCCTTATCGGTTTTCTCTTTATTCATTTTCTTCATTTTCATTCGCCTGTTCTGAAACCAGATTTTGACTTGGCGTTCAGTGAGATTAAGGACTCGGGCTACTTCGTACCTCCGGTCCCTTGTGAGGTACATATTGAACAAAAAACTCTTTTTCCAGTTCCAGGGTCTGATACTTTGTGTACGGACATCTTTTCTTCCTCGTGGATCGCGCATGAATCCAATTCGCGACGGGATTGTCTGAGAAAGAAGATATTTTTTTTTCGGTGTGCGTTGTGCGTTTCGAAGATTGGGGGGGGGGTGTTAAAAAGCAATGAATACCGCTGCCTTTCTGCCTCCCCCCCCCTCCGTAACCCCCCCCTCAAGGCCCCCACCTCCACGCTATGCTGAAAGGGACCTGCTCCATTAGCAGCCCTCACCTAAATATTCCGAGTGACCTTCGCAAGAGTTTAATCTGTTTATTTTGGAGGGGCCATTTCCTTTCCTTTTGCCGCCGTTCTCACATTAAAAAAAAAAAAAAAGAAAGAAAATAATAAAAAAAAAAAGAAAAAAGAAAGAAAAGTTTCGGCGCATAAAACCCTCAGCGATGGGTTTCAAATAATAATAATTACCCACCCGACCGCTGCTCGCAGTAATCTAAGGACGTAGTCATAAAAAGTCAAAATTCCCACCATTTCATAGGCCCATAAACTCTTTTTACAGCCTCAGCTCTGCTCTGCCTTCCCTCTGGAAGCTCTGGAGGACCTGAAAAGTGCGCTTTATTTCTGCCATATCACGGAGGTGACACCCGAGATGTCCCAGCGGTTCCTTCCTCGCCCCCAGGACCCAGCACGATGCGGGGAGGAAAAGCTTTTCTCCCTTTCTGCACCCGTTTTCCCTTCGCTTTTCCCTTTCCTCAGCCTCCCAGCTTAAATCCGCGTCTCCACACCCCCATATATCCCCGCTTGTATTTTTTTCCCCTTCCTGACTTGATTTTCTTTTTAGCGTGGGGGTGCTGCTGCTGGTTGAGGGGGGGTGGGGGGTTGATAAACAGAGGTGTGAATGCATTTCCACCTTCTCTCCGAGCTCCGCAAGCACAAAGGTGCTGCCTGAGGCTGACACCGGGCTCAGCTCACGGAAATCGCCTTTTTTAAGCCCAAAGTTAGGCCGGGAGGTGCAGTCACACACGAAGCATCCTCGTGTCTTTCCCTTCCTCGACCCCCCCAATCACCCTCCCCAGCACAAACACACACACACACACACACACAACATCACCACCCCCAGCCCCACAACCCCGAGCTCTTGCAGGATTTGAAGCAGCGCCGGCTCCCTTCTGTTGTGAGCTGGAGGTGCCGGGGGGTTACCTGACCTTAACGCTGCCTTCCCCCCTCCCCACCTCTTCCCCATCCCCCCCCCATACACACACACCGTGTTCAAGGTTTCGTGGGGGGATGTTTGTTTTTTTTTTCCCCCCCTCCTTCTCTCTCTTTCTCTCTCTCAGGAGCTGCAGAAGGTTCTTCAAGTCTATGGTCCAATGTCCTGATGTCCTGCGCCCGCTGCCCCGTGCCCCCCACCGCCCGCCCCACTCACTCCGTGCCACCGCTTCCCCAATTTTCCTCTTCACTCCTTCCCCCTTCATCTCTCTGTCTCTCTCTCCCTCCCACCCCCCCCCTCCACCCCCACACCCCCCCTCGGGGGTACCCACCTTTTCCTTTATTCCCACGTGCTAAGGGTATTTTAGGAACAATTGCACGGGTGCAGCAGCTCCTCTTGATTTTTCAGACAGATAAAAGAGCTTCCTCTTTTTTTTTTTACATCGCTCTTTTTTTTTCCCCCTCCTTCCCCCCCCCCCACCTCCTTTCATCTAAAAGGCACCTCAGCATTTCTTCCATCCCCTCCCAAACCCCCCCCCCAAACAGCAACACGTTCCCCTCCAGCCTGAGGGGGACACAGCTTCAGCCCCGTCCTCCCGCGTTGGGAGTGGAAATCAGTGCAAAGCGAGGAGTTTTTCCCCCCTAGCCCAGCACACGGACGCTCCTTCTGCCTTTTATTTTTTAATTCACCCCCCCACACACACGCACACCCCCTCCCCATTCCTATCCCCCCCGACCCCTCAGCGGAAGGTGATGAGCCCAGCGCTCCCCCTCGCAAATAAATAAATAAATGGAAATAATAATAATAATAATAGTAATAATAGTAATAGTAATAATCATAATAATAATAAAATAACGCTGATGATAAAAATAAGCCGAAAAGCCCCAGGACAAAATGCAGCTCTCCGCTGCCGGGCTGTGCGAGGCGGACTCTCAAACCCCCAGATTCTCCGCATATCTGGAGTTTTAGGGTCGGGTTCTCTCTCCCTCTCTCTCTCTCTCTCTAAGGTAATTTCATTTTATTGAGTACGGTCCTGGAAGCTGTAATGCCTCCCCGGTTGTAAACAAGAATGACTTCGACTTACTAGGGTCTAATTCGTGCTTTTCTTCTTTGTGTTTGCTGGAAGCGATGGCTTCGGACTCCGGGGAAGGAATTGTCTGCGCTGCTCTGTCTCTCAGCTCCCCGGGAGCCCCGTACATGTAATCCGCGAAGCCGCGCCCGTCCGCGGGGGCCGCACTCCGCTCGTCTCCCGGCAAAGGCGTCGGGTTTGAGGCCGTAGGGGCGGGCGGCACCGGGAGCGAAGGCCGGAACGAGACCGGCCCCGGCGAGGGGCTCGAGCCAAGTCCTCATGTACCTGGGCTCGGCCCCCACGGGAGCCTGGGGGCCGTACGGTGGTGGTGGTAGCCCACGGACGACTGGGAATGGACGGGAGCCCAGGAGGTTGTAAAAACGGCCCGGCTTGGGGGCGAAACTGCACGAAGGAAAGTCGGCACAGTCCGGGACTAATCCTGAAGGTCTGGCAGCAGCCGGGTGGGAGGCAGTGGTGGGGAACCTGGAGGCCAAAAGCTCTTCGTTTTCGTGGCTTATCAAGGAGTCTACATAGTAGTTGCTTATGGGGCCAGAAGCCGACATGGTTCCCCCTCTTTTACATTCATAAGATTATTGTATGAACTGTATGTGTACTTTTTATCTTCTCATAGAACAATCAGGGCAGGTAATTATTTTTTCAGCCTTTCCCAGTTTGCCATTGGCTGCCAGCCCTCACGTGATTGTATTTACCCAAAAATATAGCGTGGATCAATCCGCAGGTCTTTTTTTAATAGCGCCCGGGCGAACCGCTGCCCTTCGCTCAAAGCTCCGGAGCCGTCGGAGCGGGGGAGGCGGGGGCTGAGCCGCCCCGGGCCGGGCACGGCGGGGCCGGGGCCGGGGAGCTGGAAGGCAGCGGGGGAAGGGAGAGCAGGAACTATTTCCTGACGTAATTTGTCTCTGTCCTCCGATCCTGCGGCTTCTGGGGCTGAGAGAGACGGGAGGGAGGTGGGAGATGGGGAGGAAGAAGAGAGAGGGAGAAGTGTCCCGGAGTTGGGGGGGGGGTCCCGCAACCCCTCGTTGGGGCTGAAGAGCTCAGCCCGAGCGCACGTGGATCTTTGGACCATTTTCTCACCGATTTTTTTTTTTTTTTTTTGCTTCTTTTTTTTTTTCATATATTTTCCTTTTTTTTTTTTTTCCTTTTTTTTTTCCTTTTTTTTTTTTTCCTTTTTTTTTTTTTTTTTTTTTTTAAAGCAGCGATGCTTGAAAGATCTCGGAAGAAGGGAGAGGGGAGGTGGTGGTGGTGGTGCACGGGCACATCTATTCCTGCTCTCAGTAATAATAATAATAATAAAATAAAAGGATCTTCCGGAAGGAGGAGGGAGGGAGGGAAGGGGGGGAGGGGGGGAAAAGCACTTACAAGGATGTGAGGAGCACCTCTGAGAAGAGGAAGGGGAAATCATAACAACACCACCACCAAGAAAAATAAAAAATAAAAGGGGGGAGAAGGTGGTGGTGGCGGTGGGGGGGGGGGGGGGGGGACAGACAGACAAAACAGACAGACAGCAGCTCTGGCTCTGAGAGAGCCGCGTTATTCGACGAGAGAGCGGCCGGCCGGGGATGTTTTTATGCCCTTCAATAAAATTTTTACGAGGATCGTTTGATTGTTCATAAACGTGTCGTTCGTTAAATAAAACTGCGAGGCTGACTTCGTGCCGGGGGAAAACGGCGGAGCGGTGGGAGAGAGGAGCGCGGGGCGCTCAGCACAGCGCTCAGCTCCTTGGTTTTGGTTCTGTTTTGTATTTTTTTTTTTTAACCTCTCCTGCTTTCATTTCTGAGCGCGGTGTTGTTGTTGGGTTGTTCTTTTTCGGGGGGGATATTTTTGCTTCTTTTTCCCCCTCCCCTTCCCCCCCCCCCCTTCCTTTTTTTTTTTTATTTTTTTTTTTTTACGCGCAACTTTTTTTTTTTTTTTCCTTCCCTTTTCTCGCACCAAATCGATGGGAGAGAGTTTAAAAACAAACAAACAAACCAAACAACTCGGGGATGCCCTGACTGCGTGTTGGGAGGATAAGCTTTCCTTTGTAAGGATAGACAGGTAGGTACGTGGCTCACGCCCATTGGGGGCCTGAAAGAATGGAGTTGGGCGATTTCTCTGCAAAGGAAGAAAGAAAAAGGACAGATATCCACCAAAAAAAAAAAAAATCCTCCTCTTTCTTTCTTTCTTTCTTTCTTTCTTTCTTTCTTTCTTTCTTTCTTTCTTTCTTTCTTTCTTTCTTTCCTTCTTCTTCTTCTTTCTTCCCTTTTTAATTTTAATTTTTATTTTTTTTAAAGAATCCGAACAACACACACACACACAAAAAAAAATCATAAGCCTGATTGTCCGGACTCCCCAGGACTATTTATCACCTCGGGTTTTATAGGGCTGGGGTGACGCGGTGGGGAGAGAGAGGGAAACGGGCAACGTTTGCAAGACGAAGAAAAAGTGGGGGCTCAGAAAGCGGTGACGGATTCCTACCCACCACCCCCCCCATCCCCCATCCCCCCCCCTCCCATTCCCCCCCTTCCTTTAGGGACAGAGAGGCACCGGGAGGGCAGATTGTCCCCAATGCGCACGGCTTTCCCCAGCGCGGATCCCACGCAACCCCTGGACAGAATCGCATTCCATTTCTCGCTTTTTCCTTTTCTCAGCGTGTTGGAGGGGAAATTGGTACGTGAGTGAATCCAACAGATCCGGAGACAGACAGGATGGGAGTGGGGCTGCCAGGAGAGCCCCCACCCCTCCCTCCGGACCCCCCCAAAGTCACGAACCTCAGCTGAGCCAACACCAAACGCTGCCCTTCACTGCACCGCGCTGCCCCTGGATGAGGGGTTTCCCCCTCGGAGAACACAGGGAAAGGCTTGGAAACAAAACCCCGACGGGAGGGATGTTTGGGGAGGGATTCGTGGTTTGCCAAATTCGAGGAGGAAAGTCATCCACAGAATTTATCCCTCGTTCCGTTCTGAGCCCCCTGCTTTATGAGAGCCCATAAAGGGAAATATTCCTGCAGGAGCAAACTGTCTTCTTCGGCCTTTATCGAGACCAATTTATTTGTCAATCACAGCTCTCCAATGACGGTTACTTTCACGTTCGCAAGGAAAAAAACAAAAACAAAACGTATCTACATACACACTTATCTGTGCTCGTCATTCTTTGATCTATTCGCATTTTTAAAAATAGCGACGGTGCGAAGGTGCTGAGATGCAGGGAGTGACGTGAAAGCAGCTCGGCTTTCCCAAATTGGTGGAATATCTGGGAGAATCCTTACAAAGAAGGGTTGTGTATATGTGCAGGAGGGGAAGAGGAAGAGGCAGAGGGAGAAGGAGAGAGAAAAGGCTGAGCATGGGGGGGAGAGGACCGCTGGGAGTCAGTGGGGACGTTTTCCAGGGGAGAAATATATCAGAATAAACCACAGACGAACCGCAAAACGAGCAGAAATTACCCGAGCAGCGCAGCCCTAATGAGGAGCAGCAGTTTTTGGAGCCTTCACGCGAGCAGGCAAGGTCACGGAAGAGTCGTGGATGGGGAGTTTTGGTGGTGGCACACAAAGGCGAACATATCTGGTGAAGATTTCTTTTATTTACACGGGAACGTCCGTTGCACGGAACGCTCCCCGCGTCGCCGTGGGCTCCGCACGCACTCAAACCCGCACAAAAACGCGTGAAACGATCGCGGTTTGCTTTACGAAACCCCTTCCGTTCGGGGAGTGCACCGAGCAGTGCGAGGCGGAGATGGAGACACTTCACCTTACAGCAAACTACAGACGCGGGTTAACGCAGCCTCCTCTCCCCCCTCCGTGCTGCGGAATCCCAAAACAAGACGCGAACATCACCACCACCCCCACCACCCCCCGCGAAAACACTCTCCGTTCTCGCTCCTCTCGATCCGAATCCATCCCTCGTGGCTGCGCGCAAAGTTACGCGAATCAAAGTCCGCTCAGAGCAGCGGGATCCCCAAGCATTCCTGCTGGCCAGAAACACGAGCAAAGATCCGCACCGCAATTACAGCACGCTTTGCCATCGCCTTCAGCTCCTGCAAGGTTATCTCGCAGCGTTTGTGCTCCGCCAAAGCTCCGGTTACCCTCTTGGAGGGGAGATGATCTCTTCTCGAAATGATGGTGAACCATCGGGTCCCTTTCCAGGCAGGCTCACGGCTTTGCCTCTCACCTCCTCTTTTCAATCTGCAAGGGGAAGGAACTTGGTGGCACGGAGCAAAACTAACGCTAGCAACCCACGAGCCGCAGGAATCCCATCTTACACTTCATTTTATTTGATTTCCCGGTGGAGGAGAAATAAAACAGATTAAGAAACAGTCTCTCCTGGCAAATGAGGAGATTACAGAAGACGAAGCCTTTGTCTGAGCCATTGACTTCTGACACCTTTTCGGGGCTGAATGCTCCTTCCCATGTCCGCCCGCTCCCGGACAGTGCTGTGTGCTCAGCGCGGTGCATCCCTCTCCTCTCCCTTCCAAACCTTTTGCTTTCGCTTTGAGCGATTCTCCCCTGATTGGAAGGAGCGGAGACAAAAAAAAAAATAATAATCCTAATAAAATAAAAGCCAGAAGAGGGGAGGGAGAATAAAACCCTATTGGAGAGCTTACAGCAATGAGGTGACACTGATTTCTTGGATTTTCTTGCTCTTAAATTTTTTTCTGGGGGGGGGGAGGGGGGTGAAGAAGGGTGGGGGGGGGTGGATAAGTGGTGATGGGGAAGAGAGAACCGCAGCCCCCAGCATGCGGGGGTCGGCGGGGGAAGTGTTGGAGCTGCAGGCCCGGCTCCCCCGCAGCTGCATCCCGCAGGGGCCGAGAGCTGAACGTCCGCTCAGAGCAACGCGGAGCCGAACGCCGGGAGCTGAGCTGGGGATGCGCCAGGAACCGAGCGGGTACGGACAGGCGGACGGACACACGGACAGACGGACAGACAAACCGAGCCTCCGAGCAGACGCTCACACACACGGATACAGACACGGGGAGGGGGGGGGGACGGGGGGAGTGGGGGGTGGAGCGGGGTGGGGAGGGGGGTGGGGGGGGGGAGAAAGAGGGGGAAAAAAAAAAGAAAAAAAAAAAAAAGAGCACAGCCTCATCCCCCCAGTGTTCAATTAACACTGTCAAGGTCGGAATAATAAAAAAAATCGGTGTTTTCTCGCCGCTCCGTCCCCCCCTTCCCCCCCCCCCCCAGAACACCTCCGGCCGTGCGGAGCGGGGAAGGGCGGTGCTGAGCTCCGACCGCTCCGTACGAGAAAGCGAAGTCAGCTGCAACCAACTTCCCTCTGCATCTCAGCAGCGCCGGAGTTCCCTTCTTCCCCCCGCTTTGTCCTTTCCCCACTCCCTTCCTCTCCTCTTCTGCCTGCCCAAGTTCTTTCTCTCTTTCTTTTGTTCCTTTTCTGCTATTAAAAAAAAAAAAATGGGAGGAAGAAAGGGGGGGGGTGCGGGGGGGGGGGGGAGGATTGCACACAATAGACAGCGTGAATCCAAAGCAGACTCTCTGAAGAGGCAGCAAAAATATTTCTTGGTCCTCCAGATGCCTCTATTTATTCCAGGATTGTCTCTTAAAGTAAATAAATATGGGGAAAGATTAATTTCAGGCCAGATACCATCCGTTCTTCCTGCAGCAGCGCAACTGCAGGCTCCGGGCTTTGCCTCTCCCACCCCCCCCCCCCCATCCAAACCTCCCCCCCACCGTTAAATTCTTCGGCTATTTGAAAATCATATTTATTCAGCTCTCCTTACGAGATCTCACAGAGGAAAAGCTCTTCGGGCCAACAACAGAGCGGAGGAACCCGCGATCCCATCGCCTCACATCGACGAGAAAACCTCAATCCGACCCAATGTTGGAGATGGAGACATTCAGCTCTGGGTTAAAACCCCACTGCGGGAGTTTTTTACCTGCTTAAGTGTTCCCCCCCCCCCCCGCCTTCCACCCCCCACCCCCCCCCACCCCCTCTGTCTGTTGCTAAGAATTCCTGTCTCTCCAGTGTTGGAGGTACGGGTAATAGACAATAAATTCCGAGGTGCAATTAAAGCTCTGAACGATTTCTTTAAGTGTGTCATGGTGCCCTTTATTTTTCCCCCCCAAATTTCAGGTCTCCCCCAGACGAAGCCATTTCTGCAAATGTTCCCGAGCAGCAGCGAAGCCTCACGCTGAGGCATTCCAGGTTAGCTCGGTTTTTGGGTGTGATATGCAATGCGGGTCAAGGGAAGGGGAAAAAAAAAATTCCCAGCGAAGAAAATGAAAAGAAGAGCGAGAAAACAAGCCTGAACCCAGAGAGGCGAACTGTATACCGCCTGGAGAAACATATTTCTATACTTCTCCCTTTACATTTATTATGTTTCTGTCAGACACCCTGTAATTAGCATAGATAACTATAGTTGCAAGCTCCAAGTTGTGTCTGCAAATCCTATTGTCTGGCTGCTCCGGTTGCACACCAGCGAGCTTGGAAGCGAGCACAAGGTGTTAAGAAGAGCCTGGTGCCCTCAAATAAGACAATAACCCCACGAAATTCATGGGGTGGGGGGGAGAAGGGGGGGATTTGGGAGGGTAGGGAGGGGGGGAGGAGAACGGTGCCGCTTTAGGCGATGGATTCCAACCCGAGCTGCACCGCGATCTCTTTGGCCTGGCGAGAGCATCTCCAGCTCAGCTCAGTCCCAAACCTGCCCGCACTCACCGCGAATTGAGTGGCTTGAAAATAAAGGAGCTGGGGGCAATGTCCCGTCTGCTGCTTGCCCCCACCCCCCTCCCTCCGAGCTGCTGTTTGCACTGCTCGCACCTATGCAAATCCCGAACCAGACAGCCAGACACCTTCCGACAACAACCTTGAGCGGGGACATTTGCTGTCGGGGACGCCTCTTCTTTCCCCCCCCCCTCCCTCCCCCCCCCAATCAACCCCCGTTATTCTGCAGCGGGCGCATCACGCAGGGAAGCCCTGAGCCTTCAAGACACGTCCCCCCCCCCCTCAAAAAAAAAATATCCAAATGAGCAAATACCAACGTAAAGCGAGACAGAGGGCGCTTCCCCCCTCCCTCCCCCCCCCCCCGCCGCCTTTATTTATCATTGATTTTTATTTGTATTGGATGGGAAGAAAGCAAAGCAGAGCACAGCCCGGTCCCTTCCCTTGCTGCAAAAAGGGAAAGCTGATCAACGCAACCCCATCTTCCCACAGCCCCCCTTCCCACCCCCACCCCCCCCAACCCCGAACCCATCGCTTTGCGTGACCGAACCACCCCAAAGTCATTCCCAGCAGCAAAAGTTCATCCGCAGGCTCTGCTCGCACACAGACACGAGCAAAAAGCCTCCGGGTTTTAAAATTCCACCTGCTGGGAGAGGAGCATTAGACGAGGGGAAAAAAAAAAAATAAAAAAATAAATTAAATAATAATAAAATGACGCAAGGCAGCGTATCGTTAACATCTCTGATATTTCACTCCGATAACGGCATCAGAAATCGCACGAGCATTAAAAGCAGCGAAGCCGGCGGTATTTCGCGGGGAGAGATGAAGGCGAACAGCATGGAGCCTTTTTGACTACCCATGTTTTTACATAAAAACAACCAACCCCAGCACAGCCGCACCAAACAGTCGGAGCGATAAATCCCCCCCCCTGCACCCCCCCCCCTTTCCCACCCCCCCCCCCCCCCCCGACCTTCTTCCTGATCTAATATCATAATTAAAAAACCGTAGGGGAGATTTTTAACTTTTATTGCGTTTCTGGAGTTGGGTTGCTAAACATATATTAACTTTACGTTCTTCTCTTTGTCGCCATGGGGGTGGTCGCTCCGAAATAAAATCAATCTTAATATACAGAGAATAGATATTGTTTTGTCTCTTGCACGCTGTTAGAAGGAAGGGAAAGAAATCTGCAGACGGTTAGCTCAGAGAAGGCAAACTCATCATACGTGTAATGAATCCTTTAAATAATTCAATTATCACAGCACTAATATCAAATAATTATGGTTACGAGTACCAGTAATCAACATCGTCCCTGTTGAAAAATTAATTTACAGTATTGTATATGAGTTTCTTCCGCTTTTTCTCCTTCCCTTACCCTTCTTTTTTTTTTATTTTTTTCTTTCCTTCCAACTCGCTCATTATATTTTTCCTCTCTGCTGTATTCGACCTGAAAGGAAAACAGCCGCACTCCGTCCAACATCGCTTTCAACCGAACCAACAGCATTTTTTTTTTTTTTTTCACACTTAAAACACAGCATATCGAACACAGCGGACAAAGGAAAGCGACGTCTACGCAAAGCGACGCTGAAAGGGACACTTTTCCTTCATTGCCACGAGTTTTATTCCGCGGATTTTGTCTCTCCTGGCTGACAACGTTCGGACCGACCCACGTCCCGAGCAATGGGACAGCGCTGTTTCAGCCACCGAAATCCACATCTCGCCAAGAAACTCACCAACAAGTCGGCCAAGAAGGTCAACCCCCCCCCCACCACACACACACAATCCGCAGCAAAACACAAACCTATCCAATCCCAAACGCAGCATCCCCGCAGGATCCGAAACCCGCACGGGGAAACATCCAACCCTGCCATCTCCCACTATTCCCAATTTCACACTTTTATTGCTCTCAGCTCCAACCTGCGCTCCGACCCGAGGAGCACCGCGTTCCCATCGGCCGCAGCTCCGACATCTGCGGAGCTTTGCTCTTTTCTCTCGGTTCCCTCCGCGGCTCCGTTTCTCCTCCCGAGCATCACTGACCGCACTCCTTCCTCCCCTCTCCGTTATTCCGTCCGATGGAGCTTTGCTTTCCTTTCTTTATTCCTTTTTTTCCTCCCTCATTTCTCCCCCTTTTTTCCTTTTCTTTTTACCCTTCTTTTTTTTTATTTATTTCCCTTTCCCTTTTTCTTTTCATTCTCATTTTCCTTTTTTTTCCTTCCCCCCCCCCTTTTCCCCTTCTTTTTTTCTTTTTCTTTTCCCCCTTCTTTTTTCTTTTTCTTTTTCCCCTTCTTTTTTCTTTTTCCTTTTCCCCTTCTTTTTTTTTTCTTTTTCCCCTTCTTTTTTTCTTTTTCTTTTTCCTTCTCTTTTTCCTTTTCTTTTTCCTTTCCCCCTCTTTTTTTCCCTTCTTTTTTCTCTTTCT